>CM057007.1:59446504-59491504 GCA_029891345.1 Dryococelus australis
TCTCTGCACTTCAGAAACACCGTGCTTGACAAAACTAAATGTCTTCCCAATCGGAACCCACGACAATAATGCGAACTGATGCCGTACTCCCTTATTTGCCAAGTCTCTATTTACACTCTGACAAAACGTCACCATCACTGCTGTACGCCTACGACAGGTTGGCCTATGGAAGCGGCGATTTTGCGAGAATAGGGGCACTAAGCGACACTGTGCGGTGTAAATAGCCCGCAGCCTGCCTGCCTGGCCAGTGACAACGAAATGCTTATTGGCTATTCACGGTAAAATGAACACTTTTGAAAACCTTGCTTATGATCTACTTGTATGCACGTTGTGTATTCATCCGCCTTATGTGAACTTAACCTAGCCATGGGCCTCATCACTTTATTCATGTGTCGGTCAAGTAAAACTGTGAAACTATTAGAAAAGTAGGCATATATTTTACAAATCTCCTCTTTTATGCTCGTCGAAGCATAAAAAAAAAAAAAAAAACATAAACCGAAAGAAATGATTTAAGTTATCACAAATGGTTACAGACTGTTAACGGTAAAGTGAGCACTTTTTAAGGCCCTGCTAAAATTTTCCTTTCAGCGAATTTCTATATTTCTTCCACTTTTTAATATAAATATTGCTATGTGCATGATAAGCACAGTGTATGCATTTCATCACTCTAAAAATCTTAACGTGCGAGGCTGTAATAAAATATATGTATTAGTGGTTAACGGCTGTTAGGTGGGTCTTAAAAGCTCACTTTACCGTGAATAGCCTATACCTAACACTTTTTATTCGACGTTGAGATATGGAACTACTTCCCATCCATCGTTACCAACGTGACTGGACGCATGTCACTCAGCGTGCCCGTTAAAATATATGCAGTCAGGGACAGCGACTTTTTTCTAAGGTTCATTACAAAAGTGCTCACTTTATCGTGAACAGTCTTTAACACTCCATCCAGCACTGCCTCGTAAATATTCTGCACCAAAATCAAGAGTGCATTTCTAATCCATTGTGATATTCTGAGATTAAACTTAACAATTTTCGTACAAATATACTACAATTTTTCCTCAAAGGTGTATGTACCGCGGCCGGTACAGCTCACTATAAAATTTTCCTTTAAAAAATCTTAGGGGTAAATTTGCTATTGGGTCTATGCCATTAGAACTTTATTTGTCCGCTTTACAGACTGAAAATTTTATTCAGTCGTTTGTGCGTTACGTTTATGAAAAACCGAAGAAACTTAATTTGTAAAAACTCTGTCAATACGTGTTCGTAAGGAATTAGTTAAATTATTGCGTGCCCTTATAAGATAATAAGTGAAGTGGTATATGGGGGCAGTTTAATGCTGTTGATAATATCGGTGCGAATTATCATAATATTCTAAAAATTAATTAAGAAGATCAATTTAGTTAATTTATTCTTATCAAGGCCTGTATCCATCATGAAGTTTCCGGGGGGAAAAAAAAGGGGGGGGGGGAACTATCACAGAAATTTTTGACACTTGCCCTGCTCCTGGAAACGATAAGTCAACGTCTATACTGCTGTATACAAACATAAAAGTACAATTATGTAACTAATCATAAATAGCTGTGTTCGTAAATATTGTTAATTTGCATTTCGAATAGCAGGCTCATTACATGTTTAATGGTCTGCGTTAAATGTATTTTTGTTTTGTTTTGAGTGTTAGGTGCTAATTTTGTATGTTGTTGTACTCGTCACCATTTTGGATATTTCTTGTACTGTCATTTATTCATTTGTGTGATTGTTTCGCATAAGTGTTCGCGGTCACGTAAATCAGCTTGTTTAATATCTCATTCCGTGTCACTGTTCTTTTGTGAGCTTGTATATTGTAAGTGGCGGCCATCATTTAGCCTGGGGGTAGTGGTCAACCGTCATATAATTTGATACATTAATACAATAAATAGTTACCCATAATATGCCGAAGGATTTCATGCCGTGGCCCAACATTTTTACCGGTAAAGGCTGTTCACGATAAAGTAGGCACTTTTGAAATCAACCTTTGAAAACTACCACTGCCGCTACCTGCATGTGTTTTAACTGGCGCACTGAGTGACATGCGCCCAGTTAAGTTGGTAACGAAGGGAGAAAATAGTTCCATGACTTAACGTTGAATTAAAAGTGTTATGGAAAAAGTTAGGAGCCTTGCGAAATATTTACTACTATAATAATTACGCATTTTCACTTTACCGACGCATGAATAAAGTGATCAGACCCATGGCCATGTTTATTTGACATATGGCGGAAGAATACACTATGTTTATACATGTAGATCTTAAGAGTGGAATAAACCCCCATATTTGTTGTGAAATAGTTGTTTGGGCGAATACGCGTATCTCGATAAATAAATGTTCTGCAAATACGACTTTTTGTTACAAAAGATATTTAAAAAAAAAAATTATCTATACCCCTATTTGTTTTTACTTTTGTCATATTAAGTGTATTCTTGCAGAAAAAATTCGTGAAAATTGTAAATATCGCATGTTTAAAGCTTGCGTATGGAGATTCCTTAAGCGGTAACAGAAAAGTACAAGGATACGGGCGTAGTGTAATCTGTGGGCTTTTATCGCGTGTAATAAAACCCCGCTGTTACAGATCTGAATTGCACAGTACAGCGTCACGGCGGAAACACTGCACTCCTTGCGCGTAGGAGCGATGAGGCGCTTGAAGTGGGTGTTAGTGTCGCCCGTATTGTTCCCTCGCTTCTTGACCTTGATGACGGGGGGGGGGGGGGGGGGGTGCATCCCACTCTTAAGGTTGAAGTAAAGCAACTGCCTATGAAGCACTGCACTCGACTATACTACATGAATAACTCATTTTAAAAAAAGTAGTACAGACAACATAAAAAGTTATCAGCAAAGTGCGATTTATGCTGTACATGAAGGAAGAATGTATATATTTTGCAACATCGTAAAATATACTAATAAAATATACTTTTTAAATGTAAAAAAGTATAATATAGAATAAAATATTCTATATTTTAAACAAAACTTAAGCATATTTCCATTCTGGATTGTTCAGAAAGAAGAATTTGCAAGAAAATCAAGAAAATTCTACTTTCTGAAGCATCCAGAATGGAAAATGTCTAGATTTTGTTAAAATTAGAGACTATTTTAATAGATTTTTTTAAATTTAAAAAGTATATTTTAGTTAAATATTTTATAATGTTGCAAAAATATATACTTTCTTCTTTCATATACAGCATAATTCGTACTTTTGTGACAATTTTCATGGTGTCTACTACTTCGCATTGTAGTCGGGTGCAGTGCTTCATAGGCAGTTTGCTTTACTTCAACCTCAATAAAAGCACGGGAAACTTCCCTTTACTTAGCGATGTCTTCGGCATCACTGGACCGTATCAAGTACTCGATCTGTGTGGTCAGGTGCGGAGTGTAAACCAGTCTTCCCACTGGGCTGCCCCTCCCCCCTTTTTTTCACTACTTCTCCCGATGGATGGATGGATGCTGTCTGCGAGGACCAGAAATAGTACTCTACCCCCTCCCCGTCCGCTCTCGCCAAGCACAGCCCCTCTATCTTTACCGGTACAGCTCAGCCAGCCAGCATGCCCCGCTGCCTGCTACACACAACGCAGACACTTTTATTTTTGACGTTCAAATAAACGCGGTGGGATGGTCTGCAAGAGGGGGGGGAGGAGGGGTGAATCATGTTCCGGTTGTGGAGGCTGGAAACCGCGCGCTAGGCGGGAATCGGGATACAGGCATTCCGAGACCAATGTTGGGGCAAACTAATTATTTCGTACTATTGATGTATCGATTTTCTTATTTACTTTAATCGATTATCAATTGATTATTCGACGAAATTATTCAGTATATTACATTTGACAGAGTTTTGGATATAAAGTACAACACGAACGAACACGCAGTATGCACATTCGCACATCTGTTGTTCAATGTTTACTGTTATACAAAAATAATTAATAATAATGGCAAACTTAAAAACACTAAGCTACATCTTAATAACAAAATTTTACATACGCTGGAGCAGTGCCATGAGACTTTATTTATAAATCACAATGTCCAAAACATTAGACCAATATTTTAAAAGAGAAATGAATGAAATATGTATATGTAAAAAAAGGAATTAAGTTACTGCTTTAATTGCACAATATTACTTTTTAAAAATTAACTTTGCTGTGACGATTATTTTTTATAATCGATTACTGTTTCGATTATCGAAATCAACATTGATTACTTACGATTATTTAAGTATAATCTATTAATCAATTATCGACATCAATTATCCCCATCACTGTCAGAGACCGACCGTCATAGCGGTTGTTTGAATGAGGGAGGCTTTGCGTTAGGGTTTGGTAACACCGCGGAGTTGCAGGGTACTGTGCGATAAACTCAGGTGAAACCCTGGGAAATACGTCAAACACACGCGCTTCCCCTATCCTTCCCTCAATCATCCATCGAGATAGCAGCTTCAAGGTCGTGCAGATAGCCCTGACGAAACACGTACACGCGGATTACATACAAACTGAACTGCAGACTTTTTTTTTTTTTTTTTTTACTATACCTAGGGACATTTTTTTTTTTTTTTTTACGCGTAAAGTTTCCAGGACTAGTTGTACATCAGTGGTGTTAGACGTACCAGTTTCTTGGTACACATACCAGTTTTCAGGGTGTCGTACCACGTGCCGAGATACTTTCGTCCTGGTACGCGAAAATACCAAGATTTTTTAGCACTTGCCATAACTTGTAACAAAAAGAACCACAAAAATATTTTGAGTACAGTACCTTACACCCCAAAAAGTTTCTTGGAGCAAAGCACAACTGACCTCAAGTTCCGAGCATGAATCTCGCGCATTCCAGTATACAGTTTCGTCTTACGCAGGTTTTTTGCGTATTGCGTCATCAAGCATCGCCTCGGGCGCGGATGTTGTGATTTTATTTTAATTCACATTGCAGTTGATTGAAGTTTTTGCACGGTTTTGCTATGTACATTAATTTTTCTCACGTGCCGCATGCCACTTTTTTTTTTTTTTTTTTTTTTTTTCAAATGCAGAATGAAAATGAACATTTTCAATATTTTTGTCTTGATGTGAATAAGCTGTGTTTTAGTAGTTCAGATTTCTTGCATGTCTTTAAGTGTATGAGTATTCTGTTAAAAAAAAAAAAAAGTGGTGTGTAACTATCTGTTAACCAGAATGTACTTACAAAATAATAGCTTGGCTATTTTTGTCGCGTGAAGTTGCATGGCGTACCACTATTACGTCTAAAATGCTAGTAGTTTTTTTTTGCGACGACAGTACCAGAACTTCCGAGTTGCCACCTAACATCTCTGGTTGTACTGCAAAACACATTAGTTCGGAAAACAATTTTGTGGTTGTAGGATGTCAACTTATAAAGCGTCGTACCTCTCTCTGCCAGCCATTCACAGACGTTCATTGCCGGGGTAACTTACATCTGATTGGTCCAGTCGAGTATAGAATGTCTTCTCACTCAAGCACGTGGCCAATATGTAATTTTTTTTACGTGAAAAATAGATGGCCCGACCTATATGCAATCAGTAATAAGCACGAACAGCCAAATCACATGTGATAACAGAAACCACCATTGCAATCGAGGATATGGTGTGAAGTAAGGGAATGTACGGTCTATTTGCGGTATCTTCACACATTTGGAGTCAAACGTTTGAAAAAATAAGCAATTCATCACAAGCACTTTATTCTTGTGTTAACATAAAAGTACCTTATGGTTTTATTAAACTTAAGCTTTTATTTATATTTTCTCTTTGAATTATATTATTTCATTTGTAATTAATATGACTTACTATGTGAATTATATGAATTAATATGTGTGCGCAGGAATGGGGTGCATTGTCCCTTTGCTGTAATTTTTTAATACTTGTCCAAGATTTTTTTTTAACGTGAATACGTATTTAAATTTGCAATCATAGTGGTAAGTAATCCAGAAAATCCGATGATAACAAAATGGGGGGATACAGTTTGGCATTGCAGCTCCGAATCTATCGCCTACATTCAAAATCGGGAGATACAGTTTGGCATTGCAGCTCCGAATCTATCGCCTACATTCAAAATCTAATTACACCACTCTATTGCCAAAGGATTAAAGAATATGTTACGTTGAGTGAGGACTGCGAATCTTTCCGCGCCTAGGGGGGGGGGGGAGGACGCAATTTTGAGTTCGTTTCGCCGCGCCTTATAACTTCCGCGTAGTATAACTTTTGACTAGGAGAAACTACGAAGCTCGTTTAGGTTTCAATCGGTAGCTCTCGTCAAGATCAATCGATTTCGTGTGTAAAAACATTTGTGTAGCGTGCTTATAGTGAAATTGTATGCGTTTATTGTAAAAAATTACGAAAACTTAACACAATGTCGGCCTATACTCGTCAAAAAGCCAAGTCTAAATACAGAGATCGTATACGGTTGGAAAGAGAATCTCAAAAGCAATCCAGTGATAACTGTAAAACGCCATATGATCGAGTGAAGCTGTTCCGGGAACGTAAAATAAACACCAAGGCGTCCGAGCGCGTCAACGTAGATGTATTCACGCAAAACAAACGGCCGTTTCCCCAACACAGCCAACGTTTTTTTTTTTTTTTTGGCACTAGGAGAAGGAATATACTAACAGTAGAGCTTTAGCAGGGCTTCAGAAAAGGAAGAAAGTAACCGTGAAATTTCTCGTATTCTTTGGTTCCGTGTCTGCGTGGCAACTCAACACACGCCACAATATGAAGGCGACTTAAGTTTGTGGAGCCTGCACAGCGCATGAGAATGCTGAGTTGAAACAGCTACGAAGTTCGCGGACTTCAACTGCACACGCCAGGAAGATGGCGTCACTTGTCGGCAACAGAAAACCGGACAGCTAGACCGGAGTTCGAACCTCGATCCTCCTGAACACCATTCAGGCCTGATAACTGTTTTCAATGTTGGGAAAGTGAGAAAAGTGACTTTTTAAAACTAAAAAGTGACTAAAAAAAGAAAACAGCATTTCATAGAGTTGTAATGTATAACACTGCTTTCGCTAAATTTTGAAAAGAGACCATTTTCATCACTACCTCAATGGGAAACAAGTTTTATGTGGCCTCCACCATCCCCATTGCCATCCAACGCTCACCTCAACAACTTAAATATAAACATTTTTTCTAGCAATTTTAAATAATTTGTAATCAAAATAATTATGACAATCATAATACATTTCTACACATTTATGATAAAGTAAAAAAAAAAAAAAAAAACGAACATTTGCAAAAGCACTTTTTACTAGAAATATTAAACAAATACAATCGGTATTATTTATTGATTATTTTACATTTCTTCACATTACTTACCTGCAAGCACAAAGGTGCAAAAACAATTGCAATCACTTATTTTAAAATAACACAAAAAATTAATACAATGAACATAACTATAAATACTGAATAATTTCAATAGCATCATAGATGGAGTGTTTCCATTTCAAAAATCTTCTCTGTAACTAATTAAATGTTTCTAATTACAATGAAGTTTTAATATACAGTAAATACTACAAAGAACAGTAAATAAATTTAAGTTTAATACAATAATACAGTAAAGAAACACAACATATCTTCGTGGCTGATGCAGGCTACATACGACATACAAGATGACCAAGAGGTCACTTTCAGTCGGTTTTGGGCCTCTTGTTAAATAATGTTGTCAGCAATGTAGAATTTCCTTTTTGTTGGTTTTCTTCTGTTATCACTCTACACACCTTGCAACATAGCGTGAGAAACTTCCTACTTCTTCTGAACTTCCTTTCTGCAAAGCCTCTGTAAAGCGCTCATTTGCTTCGTCAAGCAGTGTATCACCGGCCGGAAATAAAGACGGGTTAACTGGATGGGGTGAAAGTGAATAGTTTAAATTCAGAAGAGGAAAAAGTGACTGAAAGCGACAAATCTAAAAAAAAAAAAAAGTGACAAAGTGACTTATTTACCACCCCTGCTGTTGCCCTGCCTCGTTCGGTGGAAGTACGATACATTCTTATGAATAATTTGAAGGCCATACTACATGAGCCGACCTCCCGAGGCGCAGTCGGTTGGTGCGCCACAGGTCTGGGCTGCTGGAGGCTCTGGGTTCGGATCCCGTGTAAGGCATGGGTGTTGATTTAAGTAAGTTAAGTTATAAGTTAGTTTGTAAGCCGTCCCCTGCTAAGCTCACAAGCATAAAATCGTGGGACGTTAAAAAGCCATTTTAAAAGAATCTACCACATGAAAAAAAAATCCGTAGGTAAGTGTGTGTGTGTGTGTGTGTGTGTGTGTGTGTGTGTGTGTGTGTGTGTGTGTGTGTGTGTGTGTGTGTGTTATATATATATATATATATATATATATATATATATATATACATACACAATCAATTTTTACCAATGCTCGAGGCAAAGGAAACACTTAGTCCAGTTATAAAAATTACTTAAGGAAATTTTTTGTGAAATGCAACACGTTCCTCGTCTTCAGTATGTTATTTGCGAATTTGGGAATTTCAATGGGCTTTTTGTACATGAATATTGCCATCATGAATATTGTAACCGAATTATTTTTTGTGGAGGAATTTTTAATGAATACAAATATTGAATCCAACCTAGTGCAGGCAGTTCTCTACTTTCATACATAATGTGTTTCTGTAAATGTGTGTGAAAGTAGAATGTATGAAAGTCGAATCTTATATATGCATGTAATAAGACGGGTTCCGTTCCGAAGTTACAAGAAAATTTGAAAAATAAATAAATAAATAATATTGGTAGAAAGATAATACATTTAATCAATAATCATGTTATTTTTATTTAATTGAAAATCACATAAAATATGTGCAATACTTACTTACCAGAAATGTTGATTGCCACCACTGGTATAAATATTTAATTGTAAATACTAAGTGAATAAATAAGGTAATTAAATATGATTCCTAATTTCTGTAAAATGTTGTGAAAATGTAACATTTTATTTTGTAGTTTGTAAAAAAATATGTAAATTTTTTTATTCTCAGATTCGTATATTATTTTAAGAGAAGCACTCATTTGTATTGTGGCAACATGACTGGCAGTGTTAGACAGCAACTAACAGTGCTGTAGGCTGTTCACGGTAACATGAGCACTTTTGAAATCCTTGCTTAAGTTCTACTTGTATGCACGTTGTGTGTTCTTCCGCCTTATGTAAAATTGTCCTGGCCATGGGCCTCATCGTTTTCTTCATGCGTCGGTCAAAGAGAAATGGTAAATCTAGTACGAAAGGAAATATTTCAAGTATCTGCTACTTCGGCGTATAAAAAAAAAAAAAATAAAAAAAACGATATAAATAATTTAAGTTATCACAGATGGTTACCTAACACTTTTTATTCAACGTTAAGATATGGAACTACTTTCCCCTCCCTCGTTTCCCAACTTTACTGGCTGCATGCCAGTCAAAGTGTATGTTGAAATATGTTAAGGTGAGGGCAAGTGACATTTTTCAAAGGTTGATTTGAAAAGCGCTCAGTCAATTTACGGTTGACGTTGAACCGGCCGCTCACACGCCCATTTCAATCCTACAGGATCTGCCCTCTTCCTGGCTTTAATCGCTCCGCGACTTGATAAAGCGATACTTCTTATCCCGCTACAAGAACTGCCTGGCCCCCGGCTCGAGGTTTTTTTTTTTTTTTTTTAATGAGATGCCGTAGCGACCGGGGCAAGTTCGTGAAAATCACGCGACGTCCTTGCACATAATGAACTTCTTTACGAGCGCGTTGCCCCGACGTTTATGGCTCGCTAGACAAGTCGATAATGACTCGCTAGACAAGTCGATAATGCTAACTGTAATCGGATCGAGGCTTTTAAAAAAAGTGGCCATTAATTTAATGGGCGCTGCTCGCTGCTCGGCACCTGACACGGCCGACTGACGATGCACTTGAAGAGGTGTATGCACTGAAACATTTTTTTGTGAAATCGTTGTTTGCGCGTGTTTGCGTGTCTCGGTAAATATATGTTCTGTAAATATGATTTTTTACTAGAAAAGGGGAAAAAAAAAAAACAATTATCTATACTTGTATGTCAAATATCGTATACTTAAAGCTTGCCTATACAGTTTCCTTAAGCGGCAAGAGAAAAGTACAAACATACGGGTGTAGTTTAATCTGTGGGCTTTCATTGCATGTGATAAAATCCCACTGTTACAGATCTGATTTGCAAAGTACAGGAACACGACGGAAACACTGCACGCCTTGCGCGTAGGAGCGATGAGGCGCTCGGCGTGCGTGTTAGTGTCGACCGTATCGCTCTCTCGCTTCTTGGCCTTGAATGCGCAGGTTCACACTCCTTTTAAGGCCAGGTTTCACCATGCATGGGCTAAATTTGGACAAAGATCTCTCAGTCGTTTTTTATGGTAGTATTTTCAACTAATTTCTTTTTTGTTAGAGATTGAACTCATCTAGATTTGTAAACCTTCCGAATTTTAATTTTTTTTTAAATTTCAAATGTACGTTTTCATTATTTATAAAATTGTGACATTTTCTTAAAAAAAAAAAAAAAAACCGTCCGTGTCAGAATGAGGTCTATTTACGAATAGCATTTCAGAAAAGTTACGCATCTGTACACGTATTTCAGTTACTCCGTGTTTCTCTCGAAAGCTTGTTTTTGTGATCGTAAAAATGGCTCAAACGGGTGTTTTCACTGTTATATGCAGTTTAAACCTTCAAACAGAGCGCTGTGATGTTTATGAAATCGAAATGAAAGGCGTAAAAGCGGAATGAAAGACTGAATCTTCTTATTACCTCGTAAGACTGTGTTTTGAAAGATGAAGCACATTTCAGAGAGTATTTTGTATTAGTTTCATTGGTTTATTCGTTGTTATTTCACTTGATAGACGTCGTTCAACGGCCATTTTTGCACGCTGTTCTGATCCATAGGTCAAAAAAACAAACCACTGAAAAACAGTGAAAAAATGACTGATGAGTCAGTGGAATATGTCACTGAATCAATAACTGAAGGAAATTTGGCATTTTTTCCACTGATTCATCAGTTAAATTCACTGAAGTGACTTTTGAATCATCCAGGCACTGTTGACTGTTTGAAACAGTGAAATTCTCACTGATTCAGATTTAGAGTGTAATATAAGTAATCTGTAATTACTTGTCAGGCCAAAAAATAATAATTTTTCGCTGTACACCTGCAACGAAAACATTGATGTGTACGTTAACCCTTTCAGTCACGGGATGTTGCACAGTCACGGGATGTTGCACAGTAAGGCAGTAAGTAAGTAGCTTCGATGCCTACTGTACACAACAGAAAACATTGATGTGTACGTTAACCCTTTCAGTCACGGGATGTTGCACAGTCACGGGATGTTGCACAGTAAGGCAGTAAGTAAGTAGCTTCGATGCCTACTGTACACAACAGAAAACATTGATGTGTACGTTAACCCTTTCAGTCACGGGATGTTGCACAGTCACGGGATGTTGCACAGTAAGCAGTAAGTAAGTAGCTTCGATGCCTACTGTACACAACAGAAAACATTGATGTGTACGTTAACCCTTTCAGTCACGGGATGTTGCACAGTAAGGCAGTAGCTTCGATGCCTACTGTACACAACAGAAAAGTTCTCCTAATAAGGGAAGTCTTTCACGTGTGACAGACACAGTTCTTTTTTGAGACTATATTCCGTAATTTCGTAAACAACTCATATAGGCTGTTCACGGTAACGTGAGAATTTTTTTAAGGCCCTGGAAAATGTTTCCTTCGCATCAGTTTTTATCTTTCCTCAACATTTTAATATAAACAATGCCACGTGACTAATAAACACGGTGTATACATTCCACCAATCCAAAAAGTTAACGCACGAGGCTGCAATAAAACATATTTACTAGTGGTAAGAGCCTCTTCGGAGGGCCTTAAAAAGTGCTCACTTTATCGTGAACAGCCTTATAGTCCATTCACGGTTTCTTCGGCATTTTTTAATCAAACCTCTGAAAAATCTCCCCATGTATGACGTGTTTAGTTATTTCCTAAGTATACCCTGCATCACAAGCGTTTTATACTTGTGTTCATAAAAATTACTTTTTTTTCAGTTTTTTTTTCACTAGTATTTCAAACCACTTCCGCAATTACATAATTTTTCTTGCTGCGTGTCTCAGGTAATTTCCTGCGAATCATGGACGTTCTTTACCGGAATAATATAGTCCTGATTGGCGCAGTAAAGCCCTAAATTACCTTTGTGAATAAATTAAAAATCATATTTAATTATTTTATTTTTATTATTACCTCTGTCCCTCGCGAACAAGAATACGTCCCTCTGGCGTTTTGGAACAATCATAAGAGTAAAGGCTCTCCCAAACCGGCGCGGGACCTGGCGACGCGGGAATGAGGCGGGAAATTATGGCGAGAACTGTAGGTACCCCACACCAGCTTGTGAGTACGCCGGTGAGTGTCAGCTGAAGAAGCGTTACTGTTAGTTGCTGCAGCAGAAGATGAGGACAAGAAGAGCTCGACGATGGGTGCTCGAAATTAACAAAGAAAGACTATTGAACGGAGAGTACCGTACACTTATGCCTGAACTAATGAAAGATGAGAAGCGATTTTATATGTACTTTCGAATGTCCACGTTTCAAACGAAATATTAAGTCTTATCGGTAACGATGTCCTTGCTTACATGATGTGCTTGCTTACATGTAACAATAAAAGCTGTTAAAGGCTGTTCACGATAAAGTGGGTATTTTTTAAATCAACCTTAGATAAAAGTTTACTGCTCCTACCTGCGTATATTTTAACGGGTGCACTGAGTGACATGCGCCCAGTAAAGTTCGCAACGATGGATAGGAAGTAGTTCCATATATCAACGTCGAATAAAAAGTGTTTGGTAACCATTTGTGATAACTTAAATGATTTCTTTCGCTTTCTGTTTTTTTTAATGCATCGAAGTATAAAAATGAGCGTAATTACAAAATAGTTACATATCCAATAATTCCATACTTTTACTTCACCGAAGTACGATTTAAGTGATGGGGGCCATGGCAATGTTAATTTTACATAAGGCGGAAAAATATGCAGCGTGCATGCAAGTTACAAAGAGCCAGGAACAGATTTATATTTTATCAATACGTTTCTGCGATTTTTGCAAGCAAGAAATAACATGCAATGAAAATTAGCTACAAAAGAATGAAACAGCTAGTAAATTGTAAAGTTTCTATAACCAGACATTTCCAATAATACTTCTGAAACTGAAATGTTGACATGAAAAACGAAGCAGTTCTGCTTAACAGGCAAGTAAAGCCGAGCCTAAAAATGGGACGGACCCCGTGGGAACCCCGCGGCCGAGGTCAGGAAGCGAGGGAGCGATACGGGCGACAATAACACGAACGCCTAGTGGTTCATCGCTCCTACGCGCAAGGCGTACAGCGTCGTAACGCTGTACTGTGTAAATCAGATCTATGACCGTGGGGTTTTACCACAAGCATTGAATTTTTTTCCCCCTCCAAGAATGCGCTTAATATGACGAAAGTAAAACGAATAGGGGCATAGATAATTTTTTTTTTTTTTTTATCTTTTGTGACAAAAAGTAGTATTTGTAGAACATTTATTTGCTGGGATACGCCCATTCGCGCAAACAACGGTTTCACAAGAAACGTGGAGGTCCATCCCACTCTTAACGAGGCGGTGAATGATTGCTAGAGAAGCGTAGAGAGCCTCGGGCGATGGTGAAAGACGGGCGGGGTCGCCGCGGAGAACTGGAGCGGAGAAAGCCTCATACTGAGAGGCGGATACGTTCTGTGCTCTGCTTGCCAAAGTGACCAGGCGCGAGTCGTCCATCGTCGCCGCAGCCAGCCGGGGTACACGCACACACGCACACACACGCCTAAACAAGGGACCGCACTTCTTAGCGCGACAATGCACTGAGTGAAGTGAGCGGCTCGTAACAGCGAGTTCTTCAGAGCCGGCGAGGGTGATCGAAGCGAATATGGAGCGGCGCCAGAATGATTTGGGGGGGGGGGGGGGTTCGGGGAACCGGGAGATCCCCGAGAAAAACCCGCCGACCAACGGCATCGTCCAGCACGATTCCCACTTGCGAAAATCCGATGGCCCGGCCGGAGATTGAACCCGGCTCGCCTTGGTGGGAGGCGAGCGTGCTAATCGCTCAGCCACCGTGGGCCCCGCAAGGCTGTACCGAAACATTTTCTGTGAGATAGTTGTTTGCGCGAATAAGCGAATCTCGGTAAATAAATATAGCGAGGTGGGAGCGAAGGACCGCCGGCGCTCTCTGCGGTCTGGAACGGAAAGGAAATTCAATAAACGTCAAACGCGTTGCGACATCCGCGGCTGTCCTGGAGTTCACGAAGGTTGCGCGGGTCGCAGGGGCCGCCTCGCCTGCCTCTCCAACTCGCGAGCAGCTGATGATGCAATTTTCGCGTCGTTTTACGGTTGCACACCGCTTGTCGAATCAAACAAGATTCGTTTAGTGCAACCAAATTATTCGTTTCTATAGGGGCAGTGAAATATTTTGTTGCTGAAACCAAGTTATTTTGTTGTGCTTATTTCGTTGCCCCAAACTGCAAGATTTGGTTGGTGCAGCTAAAGATTTGTTTGTCTACAAGTACGTTAAACAGTTTGGGCCGATATAGAAAAGTTCTACCGAATTCCGAAACTTGATCACCTGCGTCCGAGCGCTACGCCTTAGTAATCTTCACTAATATGACAACTGTTGACGCATGAAGACCAAATAGATATACTGCAAATATTGGGCAACGTGTGCAAACAAATATTTCAAGCTTTACGTCTTTACTTGTCAGTTTCTTGTAGCATTGTTTTATTATTGTGTTTATAAGATTGTTAAGCATCACAATATAGGCACTAACAAACATGCTTACGATACTAATTGTCACAGAAATACAAACTCTCGAGCTGTATTTTCGAACGAAGGTAGTCAAATGAGTCGCCAAACAAATATTTACGGCTGATTCAACAAAATAATTTAGTTGACAGTATAATTTTTTTTTTTTTGCCCAACACAGATTTTATTTATTCAAACATATATTTTTTTAGACGAACAAATGTAATTTTGTTGCTTTTCAAATTTTGTTTGCCCAAAAATATATTTTGTTAGGGCTACTAAATATACATATGGCCCTATACAAACAAATATTTTGTTTGATTTTCTCTCAATGCATCTGCGTACCCGTGAGGTAGTTTCGACTCTGATGGATAGCGCATGGTTATTGATTGTAAGTTCAAATCGGTGATATCAAGCAGTGAAATAACAGTCACTGCTGACAGGTGAGTTAAGATAATTAACTGGGGACAAGTATTTCAAAGCAGTGGTATTCTTGCAATTCAGCGGGAAATCACAAATAAATAAGTGAAATTCAGCCGCTATATTAATTACATATCTCGCACTGATTATAAGTTTCTCAATTCTCACTATTTCCTCACTAATTTAGCTAACTTCTAACTGTTTCAAATTTGGGGTGCAATTACTTTTTTCATAGCTAAGAAGATATTTACATATGGCTATTCGAGTTAGTAAAAATTTCGGGAAATCAACAAAATAAACTCTTTTAATATACAACATTCCAGTGTAGTTTATTAATCGTGAGCAGTCATCGTCATTTTGTAACTGTACTGATTTTTTTTTGTGAACAAACTTCGTGAAGATGTTGGCGAGTTTGTTATACGTTTGAATGCTCAATAGGCTGTTCACGGTAAACCGAGAGAATTTTAAGAGACCTGCTTAGTATCTATTTGTACACATATTGTGCGTTCTCCCACCATTTGTAAAATAAACATTGCTATGGACCTGGTATCATTATTCATGCGCCAGTCAAGCGAAACTGTGAGTAGTAGGGATTGGATGGTTCTACTTCACTTTTGATTAATTGGATGATCGTTTTGATATCAAAGGGTTAACTAAATTAATTGAAAGGGTTAATCCTACCTTAATCCGATCAAAAATTCTTAATCAGATCTTAATCCGAAAAACATTTCTTAATCCGATCTTAATACGATAAAAAATTGAAAGTGAAAAATTTATTGAAAGGGTTAAATTTATTGAAAAGGTTACATTTATCGACAGGGTCAATTTTTGTGTTTTTGTACTGCTTTCTTTCTTTTTGGTTGGGGGAGGGGTAGCAGAAGCTCTGGCACGTCCTCACCCTTGTAGCTCTGGCAGTCGATTGACCAATGGTGGGTTGCAATGTCATGTACTTAGGCGATTTTTACGAATATATTTACCACACGAGAGAAATTCAGAGTGTTTAAACTATTTCTAAGAGTGACCTAAGTGTAATTGTTGGGGGGGGGGGGTGTTGCTTGTAGACGGGAGATAGGCGACTTTGAAAAATGCGATTTACACGTTAAACAATCTGTTTTTGTAATGCAATTAAACATTAGAGAATTTCAGAGTGTTCAAAGTATGAATAAATGACACGCATCGAATCGGAAATTTAAAAAACGACTATGTTAATAATAAGTGGAATTATGTGAGTCTTAAACACAATGTGAGTCTCGAGATTAGAAATATAATTTACACAAGAGAGAATTTTAACCATGTGAGTAACATATGATGACAAGCGCAAACTCACTAAACGAAATCCAGCTAGTCAGTATGACTAAATATGGATTTCAAAATTTGCATTTAAAATTTATACAGAAACAATAGCATAATAGAAATACACATGCATTACTTAACGCTTCTCGCACATACCTTGAGTATTTCTTTAAATACTTCCATTTGATGTGGAGTTTGATGTATTAATGAGTTCAGCGTAGCAATTACGTCGTCTTATAAGCTGTGCGTGTGTGGAGACCCTGATTATATATATGTAGCAAAGCCGATAGACAAATGAGTTAAAATTTATGAGAAAAACTCTTCATTCGTCCTACAACAGACAGCAAAATAATAATTTTTTAACTAAAGGTTCACTATTTTCAGAATAATTCACTTTTAACACAAATTATGTCTGTCGAAGCATAGGGAGACTCGGATGACGTGAAGAAGTACTTAAGCCTGCAAAGCATAATCGTACAACAATTTATAGAGATGTACAACAAATTTTCGTAAACAGAGCACAGTTGATAATGACATGGTATTTTCATCAACAGAACACAGAAATCAAGTACTTATCACAAACTCAGTACATCGTTCCAAAAAAAGTTAACACAAGAACATTTATATTTTCCCAATCAAATACTTTTATATTAAATCACTACAATCACTTAAGTAGGACCATAGCTATGGTAACCCCCTATCATAAGCTTGTTGGTAATCAAGTGTCTAGAGCTGCAGTGTTTATTAAGGATCTGATGACTAGCAACTAGCACGTCTGTCTCCCACAAATGTTGGGGAAATACTGAAGATGGTGAAGAGTGGGATAGCTGAGGTCACTTCGCTCTAAAACTCCCTTCACCCCCTTTCCCCTCCCCCTCAGAACCCATCTGTGGGACCCTGAGGTCAAGAAACCAGCTTGTACCCCTTTCCACTCCCACAACCCTCGTCAGTGCGTGCTGCCTCGAGCTGCCGGCGATCATTAAATGTTTTCAGTAATTTCTCAAGATGGTGTCAACTGATTAGTTATGCTCCGATTGGAGGACGATTGCATGCCACCCCTCACACACAAAAACAAACCAACCTTATCCTGTGCCCTTCAAAACTGGCCCAACTCCTCGATGCCAGCCACCTCTATGCCCACTACCACCCCTCGCCAAAGTACGAGGTCCTGGGGGTCAGTCACCAGTCTGTCCTCGATTCTAATTTTTCTCCATTGATTCAAGATGGCGACAACTGCCTGCTTGCATGTGTGCACATCGGGAGTAGGCTGCTTGCAGCCACCCCCTCTCTCCTTCATTATCAGAAATGACCCAACTCCATGATGCCAGCCACCCCCTCCCTCCTACACCCCCAGAACTGGTCCTTGTCCAGAGGAACATGCCCCCCCCCCCATCCAAGCACCCCTAACCCACCCCCCAACTCCACCCTCACTAGAGATAGTGTCTTTTCCTGAGACAAAGACAGACAAGCCTGCTTAACTGACTCTCTCCCCTCGTGCAGTGAAGTCTGGACTCTTCCGAATGTGTTAAACTGTCTTATTTGCAGCGAAATAAAATTTCACAAATCCTGCTGATCAAATTTTATATCCCTGAAATAAATTTTCTTTATTCCTCGAGAAAATCCCCAAATTTGACATTCCAACACATTTTATATATTAATCCGAGAAATGAATTTTTATCCAATAAACTTTAACCCATTTACAGCAAAATTATTAATTATATCCAGGAAACTAAGTATATTTATGTAAAAGAGATATTTTCACTCGCTAAAATTTTAAACATTGAAACATCAACATTTTTCAAACATGTATCAATCCATTTACCTAAGTTTCATTTATTACGATGGAAGACATGAAACCTGCATACATATTTAAACTTTCAATTGGTTTTTAAATATATGTACATAGCAGAAAAATATACGCATTTGACGTGTAGACGTGTATACAACACTAAAATTAACTTATAACTAAAGTTTCAATACGGAAGCTTCCCAATCGAGATTTTTAGATACACTATCTACCATAAAATGTGTATATACTCTAACTTATTTACAAATCGATTTTCGTAGAAAACAAATTTGGCAGTAATATTGAAGAAATAGCACGAATTAAGGTTGAAATAACTTCTATCGGAGTTTGAATATATCACTTTCCACGATATTTCAATACATTTAAGTGCAATTTAAAAGTAATTGGTGGCCATTCTTAATCATATAACCCATATTTTAAGATAATACATACAAAATAGCAACAAATTATTTAAATCATACAGATATATTTGAGAAAAATAACTTTGTTCAATACAACTTAGTAATAGACATAACGAATTATCAAACAAAAGTTAGTAGGGAAAAACTAAATTCGTATTACATACGCACGTTTAAAACAGGAGACCATTAAGACCATAACAGCTCAAAATGGTTTACTCAACAGACTCGCCTCCTAATAACACAATCGTTTAGTAAACAAAGTCTTTAAAAATTCCCTACAAAATACTTCTAAACCAATGTCTCCCTCTACATTTCTGAAATAAAAATATTATTTATTCATTTTAATCGAATACTAAGTAAAGACATGTTCCATCTAACATACACAGATTTAATTACATGGGTAATTATGCATTCCCGTGCAGTTAAGATACAAATATTAGAATGGAATACATTCTATCATCATTAATGAAACCTGATACTGTTTAAAACAGTACATTCATACAGAAACAAGTTAGTTGTCATTCTGGAATTGTGAAGTGAACATCTATTCCGAAGTAAACTTTGTCTTCACACCAAAGATTATTCATTTAATCTACAATGATGAGAATGGAGACATCGCCGAATAAACTACACTGCAAATACTGTGGGAAAATTTACACTTTCAACTAAAATGTCCACAGACATGAGAGGAGTGAATGTTTGAAGAATTCATCTTGTACTATTCTTAAATTGTGAATGCTGTTTTAGACAGTTCGCACAAACGGATAACTTGAGTCGTCATGTCAAGATCTGTATTAAAAAAAAAAAAAAAAAAAAAAAAATCTTCCTCCTGAGAAAGTAAATGTAACATCTACATCTAGTTATTTTTCTCAAATACATCTGTATGATTTAAATAATTTGTTGCTATTTTGTATGTATTATCTTAAAATATGGGTTATATGATTAAGAATGGCCACCAATTACTTTTAAATTGCACTTAAATGTATTGAAATATCGTGGAAAGTGATATATTCAAACTCCGATAGAAGTTATTTCAACCTTAATTCGTGCTATTTCTTCAATATTACTGCCAAATTTGTTTTCTACGAAAATCGATTTGTAAATAAGTTAGAGTATATACACATTTTATGGTAGATAGTGTATCTAAAAATCTCGATTGGGAAGCTTCCGTATTGAAACTTTAGTTATAAGTTAATTTTAGTGTTGTAGACAAGTCTACACGTCAAATGCGTATATTTTTCTGCTATGTACATATATTTAAAAACCAATTGAAAGTTTGAATATGTATGCAGGTTTCATGTCTTCCATCGTAATAAATGAAACTTAGGTAAATGGATTGATACATGTTTGAAAAATGTTGATGTTTCAATGTTTAAAATTTTAGCGAGTGAAAATATCTCTTTTACATAAATATACTTAGTTTCCTGGATATAATTAATAATTTTGCTGTAAATGGGTTAAAGTTTATTGGATAAAAATTCATTTCTCGGATTAATATATAAAATGTGTTGGAATGTTAAATTTGGGGATTTTCTCGAGGAATAAAGAAAATTTATTTCAGGGATATAAAATTTGATCAGCAGGATTTGTGAAATTTTATTTCGCTGCAAATAAGACAGTTTAACACATTCGGAAGCTTCCAGACTTCACTGCACGAGGGGAGAGAGTCAGTTAAGCAGGCTTGACTGTCTTTGTCTCAGGAAAAGACACTATCTCTAGTGAGGGTGGAGTTGGGGGGTGGGTTAGGGGTGCTTGGATTGGGGGGGGGGCATGTTCCTCTGGACAAGGACCAGTTCTGGGGGTGTAGGAGGGAGGGGGTGGCTTGCATCATGGAGTTGGGTCACATCTGATAATGAAGGAGAGAGGGGGTGGCTGCGAGCAGCCTGCTACTGATGTGAACACAAGTAGTCAGTTGTAGTCATCTTGCATCAGTGGAAAAAATTAGAATCGAGGACAGACTGGTGACTGACCCCCAGGACCTCGCACTTTGGTGAGGAGTGGTAGTGGCATAGGGGTGGCTGGCATCGAGGAATCGGGCCGGTTCTGATGAGTGCAGGGTAGGGTGGGTTGTTTGGGATGTGAGGGGGTGGCAGGCAGACTTCCTCGGTCGGAACACAACTAATTAGTTGATGACATCTTCAGTAATTACCAAAAACATTTAATATTCGTGGCCTGCTCGGGGCAGCGCACACCAATGAGGGTTGTGGGAGGAGAAAGGTGGCACAAGCTGGTTTCTTGACCTCAGGGTCCCAGAGATGGGGTCTGAGGGGGAGGGGAAAGGGGGTGAAGGGAGTTTTAGAGCGAAGTGACCTCAGCTATCCCACTCTCTGCCATCTTCAGTAGTTCGCCAAAATTTGAGGGAGACAGACGTGCTAGTCGTCAGCTCCTTAATAAACATCGTACCTCTAGATACTTGGTGGCTGATGAGCTTATGATGGGCATTACCACAGATACGGACCATCTCTAGTGATAGCCGTTATTTAATGTAAGGTATTTTCTCTGGAAAATACAAATTTTCATGTGTAAACTTTTTTTTCGGATCGATATACTGAGTTTGTAATAACTCACTGATTTCTGTATTTGGTAGACGAAAATTCAGTTTGCGTTAACAAGTGTCCTCTATTTATAGAAATTTGTAGTACTACTCTATAAATTGTTGCACAGTTGCACTTTGCATGCTTACATACTTCTTCACGTTATCTGAGTATCCGTATGGTTCGACGAAAATAATTTGTGTTTAAAAGTGAATTATTCTGAAAAAAGTGAAACTTTGGTTTAAAAATTATCATACTGTTGTCTGTTGTAGGACAAATTCAAAGTTTTTCTCACAAATTTCAACTCAATTGTCTATCGGCTTTGCTACACGTATATATAATCAGGGTCTCCACACACACAGCTTATAAGGCGACATAATAGCTATGCTGGACTCATTAATACATCAGACTCTACATCAAATGGATGTTATAAATAACACTCAAGGTATGTGCGAGAGGCGTTCAGTAGTGTACATGTATTTCTATTATGCTATTCTGTCTGTTTAAAAATTAAATGCGAGTTGGGAAATCTTTATTTATTCATACTGACTACCTGGATTTCGTTTAGTGAGTTTGCACTTGTCGACATCGCATGTTATTCATGTAGTAAAAATTCTCTCTTGTGTAAATTATATTTCTAAGTTCGAGTCTCACGTTACACTTAAGACTCACGTAATTCCACTTATTATTTACATAGTCGTTTGAAATTTCCGATACGATGCGCATCATTTATTCATAAGTAGAACACTACGAAATTCTCTAACGTTTAATTGCATTATGAAAACATATTAACATGTAAATCGCATCTTTTAAAGTCGGCTATCTATCGTCTGCGAGCAATATCCGCTCAAAAAAACATAACATTTACATTTATGCCACTCTTAGAAATCATTTAAACACTTCGAATTTCTCTCGTGTGTTAAATATATTCGTAAAAATCGTCCTCCTACCACCAGCATCCGTCCAAACACCTCGTAGCCTTAGCCTACTCTTGCACTAAACTCTACGCCTCTATAAGACATTGCAAACCACAACTCTGGTCAGCCGACAGCCAGAGCTCCAAGGGTGAGGACGTGCCAGATCTCCTGTTACCCTCCCTTCCCACTCTTCTCCCAAAAATAAATAAGTACAACAACCAAAAATTAATCCTTTCAATGTATTTAACTCTTTCAATAAATATAATCCTTTCAATAAATTTAACCCTTTCCATTTTTGAACTGATTAAGAAATTTTCAATCGGATTAAGATCGGATTAAGAATTTTTTGATGGATTTAGATCGGATTAACCCTTTTAATCAATTTAATTAACCCTTTGATATCAAATCTATAATACGATTAATCAAATGTGAAGTAGAACCATCCAGCCCCTACTACTACTGTGAAATTATAACAAAAGTCAATATTTAACATTTTGTTAATTCTCTCACTTATTTGCATTAAAAAAGATATAATTTTACTATTCAAGAATCTTGATCCAACACTCTTAATATAATGTTAAGTTATCTAACTACTTTTCCTACGTCGTTACCAACTTTACTGTCTTAATAATGAATTAAAGAAAGTTCACGGTAAACTGAGCACTTCTGTAAACCCGGATTTAGATCTACGTGTATGAACACTGTGTATTCTTCCGCCTTATGTAAAATTTACCTTACAATGGACCTCATCACTTTATTCGTGCGTTGGCCAAGTGAAACTACGAAATTATTAGAAAAGTAACTATTTTACATATTTAGTAATTCTTACGCAGAAGACGCATTGAAAGGAAATAAAACAAAAGAAATAATTTCGGTATTCTCAAATGTCTACCTAACACTTTTACTTCAACGTTAAGACATGGAACTACTTTCACCTCCGTCATTACCAACTTTACTAGGTGCATACCACTCAGTGGACCCATTAATATATACGCAGGTAGGAGCTGTGATATTTTTCAAAGATTGATTACAAATGTGCTCACTTTACCGTGAACGGTCTTTAGAAGCGCTAGCTAAAGGTTTGTGAATAGTGAAATCACTTATTTTGCCTTCAGTATTTTTTAATGTACGTAAGTGTAAAAGTGAGCAATTTTGTCGATATTTACTTTTGTAATAATTTCACAGTTCTGCATGACTCACGCACGAATAAAGTTATTAGTTCCTTTTGAATGTCCTGCTAGGATCTACTTGTACGCACATAGTGCATTATTCCACCATACCTTGAATCAACATCGCCACGACGGAGCGCAGAGGCCGATCATTCCTATTATCGTTCTTCGGGGGCCGCGTTGATGTTGTGGTTAGCCTGCTCAACCTCCCACCTACGACGAACCGGATTCGATCCCCGGAGAGGTCGCCCCCTGGATTTCCGCGCGTGAAAATCGTGCCGGACGATGCCGCTGTTCGGTGGGTTTTCTCGGGGATCTCCCATTTCCGCCGCCCTTACATTCCGGCGCTGCTCCATGCTCACCTCGCTTCGCCGCCATCGGCTCTCAAGACCTCGTTGTTAGGAGCCACCCAAATCTCGTCACTCTTTTCCCGAACTAACGGATTTGCTCTTCGAGTACGTTCATTTTGACGTGATTGTGCTCCGGCTTTTTTCTTCTGTTAACTTTCCCTTCGTGGTGGCCTATATAACGGCGTTGCATAGGAAGTGGATTTAGGCGAGTAGATCACCAGGTGCCTACTGACGAACGGCGTTGCGCGATGTTGCAGGAAAATGGCGCCTGAAATTCGCAGTACAAGCGGCTGTCTGTTTCACTCCCGTATTCCTAAGTATTCTGTGACTATGCATATACCTAAGTCTCACAAACGTCTGCTGCCAATTGCATCACACATTAACACGTGTTCATTGGTTCCGACACGTGACAGTGCGTTGTAGTGGAGTGGAGAGATTTGCGCGGTTCTTAACATCGAGGTCTTGAGAAAGCCGACGAGGGTGAAGCGAGGTGAGTATGGATCAGCGCCGGAATGCAAGGGCGGTGGTGGAAACGGGAGATCCGCGAGAAAACCCGCCGACCAGTGGCATCGTCCGGCACGATTCCCACGTGCGAAAATCCGGGGGCGACCCCGCGCGGAATTCGAACCCGGTTCGCCTAGGCGGGAGGAGTTTAGTCTGACCACTACACCGTCACGACCCTAGCGCGTTGTCGTGATATTTGTACAGCACCGACCAAAAAAATAACGTGTTCGTTTTAACGCCTGAAATAACGTATTTATCCTCGACGGAACGAGTTCAAAGAGCGGAGACTTCACGAGTCCTTGGACCGAATGTTTCTCAGAACGAGAAACTTGCTCACTTCACGTGAACTGCTTTCTGATAGGGCTGCCTTGCTCCCGACGGCCGAAATACCACAACCGACAATTTTGCTTTCACGACGATCCGAAGAGGTCGTGCGAAGGAGGTCCAAGGTCCTTCCCCCCCTTCCCGTAACCGCTCTGTCTTTCTATCAACGTACCTGTAGCGTCCACGACGCAAGGCGTTTTCGCCCTCAAAATTCCAGCTGGAAACGTAACATTAACTTTCCCGCGAAACTCCCTTGATTTACGGCGTGATTATCGCGGCCGCCTCACGACTCGCGTAAATCACGCGAGCTTTCCTCCCGCGTCCGTAACGAAAACATCGACCAAGGACTTTTCTTTTCCACCTCATTCTAATATTTTGTGCGCGTGGTTATGGTTCGTGTAAAGAAGAATATTTGCAAATATCACAGTCAGGGATGTTTACAAGGGGGGGAAACTGTGAGGGCTGCAGCCCCCCCCCCCTTCGAATTACACACATTATCAAAATGTCAGTCATATTTATATATTTGTTATTACTCACATGACACATTTTTTATACCCTATGGTAAAATGGCAACCATTATAGTTATTTATTTGTTATTAACCACACATATGATTACATCTTATACATAAAAACGTCGTTTTCTGAATAAACACATCCTAGAAATGTGAGCGAGTTTGCATAAACAGTGTCTATCCTCCTTTCCTTTTCTATCCTTCCACTGTGACTTGTGAACGATGTACTACTATAGGCTGTTAACGGTAAAGTGAGCACTTTTGAAAGCTCTCTCATTTGGAATAATGGTCAAAAAATGTGTTTTATGTTAGCCTTAGACGTTAAATTCTGAGTGCGATGGAATATACACAGTTTATTACTTACAAGGCAATATTTATTTATAAATGTGGTTAAAGGATAAGAGATGGCTGAAAGAAAAAAGTAACTAGGGCATCAAAAGTGCTCACTTTACCATGAACGGCCTATAGTGACAATACTAATACTCATCACCCCCCCCCCCCCCTCCGGAAAAAAAATTTCGAAACGTCCCTGATCACAGTGGGAGAAATGGGTTTCAACACGAAGTTCACCTGGATATGTTTTCCTCGTCTGATGCCCAACAACAAGGAAGGGATAAAGGCGACACTGCCACGCTAATGAAATACCCTATCGCCTCTACACACAAAGAACTGAACTGCCCTGCAGTCCTGAAGTTATGCGTGCAGCTGGGAAATTTTAAACCACGACTCAGAAATTCTATTGGACGGATGTCTGTAGCAAAATTCATTACAGGCTATACACAACTTCCACAGATATTCGTGTAAGACAATTTTTTAAGTCTGAAAATGATTTTTTTTCTTTGACTTAAGTTGAAGAACGACAAGAAAAAAGGTTTACAATACGGGGGTTGTACTGAAAGTTGTATTCCAGACGTGCACTGAAGTGTGATTTATTTTCTCATACTAAAATAGCTTACAAATACTTTCAGTAGTTTACAATACGCGGGTTGTACTGAAAGTTGTATTCCAGACGTGCACTGAAGTGTGATTTATTTTCTCATACTAAAATAGCTTACAAATACTTTCAGTAGTTTACAATACGCGGGTTGTACTGAAAGTTGTATTCCAGACGTGCACTGAAGTGTGATTTATTTTCTCATACTAAAATAGCTTACAAATACTTTCAGTAGTTTACAATACGCGGGTTGTACTGAAAGTTGTATTCCAGACGTGCACTGAAGTGTGATTTATTTTCTCATACTAAAATAGCTTACAAATACTTTCAGTAGTTTACAATACGGGGGTTGTACTGAAAGTTGTATTCCAGGCGTGCACTGAAGTGTGATTTATTTTCTCATACTAAAATAGCTTACAAATACTTTCAGTAGTTTACAATACGGGGGTTGTACTGAAAGTTGTATTCCAGGCGTGCACTGAAGTGTGATTTATTTTCTCATACTAAAATAGCTTACAAATACTTTCAGTAGTTTACAATACGGGGGTTGTACTGAAAGTTGTATTCCAGGCGTGCACTGAAGTGTGATTTATTTTCTCATACTAAAATAGCTTACAAATACTTTCAGTAGTTTACAATACGGGGGTTGTACTGAAAGTTGTTCCAGACGTGCACTGAAGTGTGTTTTATTTTCTCATACTAAAATAGCTTACAAATACTTTCAGTAGTTTATTTTTGTTGTGTCCTTTAATCCTGTCAAAACCTACGTTTATTTATGGTTTTCAGATATTGCACATAAGAAATTTTAAGGTCACAAATAATTTGTTTCGTTATCACAACAAATAATTTGTAGGCTTTGTGCCCGGTAATAATGATATAGGCTGTTCATAGTTAAATAGCACTTTTGAAAGCCCTGCTTAAGATCTACTTGAATGCACGTTGTGTATTTTCCCATCATATGTAAAAATTAGATTAGTCATGGACGTCATAACTTTATTCATACGTCGGCCAATGTGAAATTATTTGAAAAGAAAATATTTTACAAATCTGGTCATTTTTATACTACGATGCATAAAATAACAGAAAGCGAAAGGAATAATTTAAGTTATCACACATGATTACCTAAGACTTTTTATTCGACGTTAAAATAATGGAACTACTTTACATCAATCGTTACCAACTTTACTGGGCGAATGCCTCTCAGCGCGCCCGTTAAAATGTATGCAGGTGGGAGCAGTGATTTTTTCTAAGGTAGATTTTAAAGTGCTCACTTTATCGTGAACAGCCTTTATGAATATGCCATGGAGTAGAGCAATATCACGGTTTACTAATCAACAACCCTCAGGAAATATCACAGAGCACTGTGCTCTGCAGTGTACAGTACGGGTGCTTTGATAGGACAAGCTTATATACAAAACTGCCTTCGTAAAACAGTGTAAACAAATCAATAAAAATAAAGATGTGGAGATTAGCATATCTAACTAAACTAACGTGCTTAGTGATTTGCATTTTTTTTTCTGAATCAAACTTCCCTTGAAATAATAAATTGCGAGTGCAATTTTGAGTGCGGAAATGTTGATAGCCGTCTGACGGACATGTAAGCAACAATCTTCAGATTCGTAAAGTGATAAGTAATGTCCACGTTTCGCCAAACACATAGACGTATATTTAGTTTCTATGACGGGCAAGGCTGTTGGCTGGACGGCAAAACTAGATTTTATTTGATCGTAAAACAGACACGTGAGTGAACTTTTAGCGGAACCTGTTTGCAAAGGATTATTAAGGTGGAACTGTCTGATTTTACTGCCACAAAGAGTTGTTTTAACCCGCAGTGTGTAATAACGTTTTTTTTTTTTTTTTTTTTTTTAGCAAGCGTTTACGTTGACTATGTGATTTTGACAGTCCTACTGGTGATGGTAGGTCAATCTTGGGGACATTTGAAGAAGATGAAAAACCAATCTATAGTGTCCGGCAAATGTCTGGGCACGCAAGTTGCCTCGTACTACATTGTGTGTAGCCCGTCCGTCACGGTCCGGTCTGTAGCTGAGCGACAACAGAGCAGCCCGGTAGGATATGCGCAGTCCCACAAACATCCCGTATTCAGTCTCCGGTAACAGCAGTGCGGACGCGCCCCCTGATGTTCGTAAGATAGCTGATAGCACGACAACGCTGCGCGCGCATATCTTCCCATTTTTGCGATGTTCGTCCTGCTTCGTCCCACTGAGACATGCCAAGACGTCTGCCGGGTACTATATGTACCTAATTTTTAGTCTGTAGTTAGGTTGGCTGCAGCGGTTGAGAACATACATGTGATATACGATTTTGTATTGGCATAAATTCATGAATTTAAACATTTGCATGCAGCAGAGTTACTTAAAACATGGGTGTACAACATCTACACGATTCCTCCTATATCGGATCAACAGAGCATCAGCGCCATCGAAATGTGTAAAAGGCTTATTTAACGAAAATAAGGCCTACTAAGTTGCAATAATTTTGTATAATGCTTATTCGCAGCATGAAGAAACACCATCGGAAACAAAGTAACAAAAAATTCGCACTGGAGTGTGATAAAATAACTTTTTCTACAACTTTACAGGCATAAACCGGTGGTTGATCTTGCTTGATTATAAAAAAAACAGAGCAGTTAGTTCACTTGCTGATCGTTCCAGTAGGGGAACGGGGGTAGAATTCCAAGTAAAACAATTAACCACGTATATATTTGCAGTAATTTAACTCAAGTATCTGCGTAATTGTAAGACCTCCATTTTTATATGAAAATCTTAAGATGTTATTCCTATGATTAAAGTGTTGTTCGAATTACTATAAAAACGTATGACGCTCTATGTAGAAACTCTACTTACGTTTTTCTAAAAAGAGTTAAAGAGTCGAAAATTTATTATTTCTAAAGTTTAAGCATTTTACTCTTTTTTAATCATAAAATAGTAGTCTGATGAAAATATTTTTACGGTAAAAACTTTTATTTAATAAAATTAATAAAAGGATCTATGTGAATTTTCAATTAATATATATTTCCTTACAAATCTGAAAAACTGAACAAAATAAGTGTTCATGTGATTAGAATGCTATGAAAATTTTTTTTTCGATAGTTTCGTATGCTATTCACCCGTATTTAAATCTTTAATTTTCGAGATTAAATTTAAAATTAAAATATTTGAAAGTTAAATTAATATCGTAGGTAAATCAACTGTCGAATTAAAAAAAAAAAAAAATCCCAGCACGGCACTCTTGTTACCTCAAGAAACACTTTAGCTGAAACCAATTTTAGTGTCAAAATAACTTTTTAAAAGTCTTATATTTACACTAAAAAAAACTATGAGTGTAGCCTAATAACTCAAATTATTTGGTATTTTATCAAACTTAGTACTGCTATGTCCCGAAGCTATGAAATATCAGAATCTAGGGGGAAAATCGACCCTTGAACTCTCTTTAATGTTATTACCTATATGCTGTACACTGTAAAATGAGCACTTTTGAAAGCCCTGCTAAAGATCTACTTGAACGCACTTTGTGTATTCTTTCACCTAATGTAAAATTAACATTAACATCGGCCTCACAACTTTATTCATGCGTCGATGAAGCAAAACTTGAAATGATTAGGAAAGTAAATATACAAATACACACACTTTTACTCTTCGATGCATAAAAAAAAAACAGGAAGCGGAAGTAATAATTTGAGTTATCACAAATGGTTATTTAACACTTTTTACTCGACATTAAGTTATGGAACTATTTCCCATCCATCGTTGCCAACTTTACTGGGCAAATTTTACTCACTGCTCCTATCAAAATATATGCAGTCAGGGGCAGTGAACAGCCTTTATCCTGCTCCATTTCATACCTCATAAAAAAAAATTTAAAAAAAATCGAAGGGAGGCAGGTGACTCTTTCCTTTATTTCAGCATCCGCTATACTTCCATGAGGGGAGGGGGGTTCCTTCTGTTTAGGCAGGCCTCATATAAACAACGGCCGGAACGTGAGTTTAGCTTCTCCAGGAACTGTGTTGCCCACGTCGTTCGCGCATTCCCTGGAGCTCATTTCTCATCACATATTGCTTCTCGGAATACAAAACAATACCAGCTCGTGAAGTTTACGAGAACGTGCTTCAAGCACGTGCAGCATGTGACTCACGCATTTTCCCAGGACTCGGTCAAATGCGAGCTGCTACTAAATATCCGCAGTGTTACCACACCTTCAGACGTGTTCTTCTCTGCCGTTGCCATGGAATTTCCACATTTTTGCTTATAAAGGCCGTTCACGATAAAGTGAGCACTTTCCAAATAAACCTTGTAAAAAATGTCACTGCCCCCGCCTGCATATACTTTAACGGACTCCCTGAGTGACATGCGTCCAGTAAAGTTGGTAACGATGGACGTGAAGTAGTTTTGTAACTTAAGGTGGAGCACTAGTTAGGAGCAGTCAACGATACTGACAAATGTCCGCGTCTAGCTGCAAGCAGTTCAGCTATCTGCAACTAGGTTAACAGCAGCGTCGAAGCAGCTATGGCGCCATTTTGTCTGCAGGGGTCGTATGCTCTGGACGCGAACTAGGGATGTGGGGGTGGGGGAAACTTCACTACCTGCTCTCTCCTAATTCCCCTCAGACAGCGCAGTGGCTATTAACGAGTGTGGTCAGATGACAGATAACAGGACAGTATAGCAAGACTCCGAGCGATACTCTGTGTGCAGTTCTCGCTGATCACACAAGTTAACGCCCCTCCTCCTCCCCCCCTCCCCAATATTCTTCACAAACCGTACGTTTCCAGGCATCACAGATCATATATTAACTAATTAATAGATTCCAAAAACAGCAGAATCTCAAGTATTGGAATTTTATCTACGCGCTACCGTCACTACCTTCACTTGTCTCACGCAACCAGAACTCGCGGTTTAGAGCCAATCAGTACTAATCGTCTTATTACCATCTTCTTCTGGCTAACTAAAATTCGCAGATTAATTTCCCACCTATTTCTGCCCCCCGCCCCTCATTTTTCAGAGGACCTGTGATACCATAAAAGCCCTGCTATATTCCAAATTCCGGTCTTCGTAATAATTTGCAAAACCAGGTCTTTCCAGAGAGCGGCTCGGAGGTGAACATCGATAACTACAGCTCGCCGAGGCAACTTGGCGAGCTGCATGCACCGCAACTACGATTGTATGTGTGCTGTAGCCGGGGGGGGGGGGGGGGGGGGGAATGAAACTTCCCTTTCAACCTGCAGCCTTACGAGTGGCGCAACCGCTGGGTGGACAAGGGCTCCCTCCACAAGAGCCTGTACTACACCCGCTCTGGGCTTCGGGGCAGCGATACGCACTCTTCCTCAGTGGTTCGCTGCCGATTTTAAAAGAACAATAAACACTCTAGAAAAGGGATTAAGGATTACGGCCATGTTTTAATTTAACTTTTCAACTACACACTGAAAATGTAGTTGGTTAATTAGCATATAATGGCTGACGAATAAAGTAATTCCTGTTCTAAATCATACAGTTACGTACAGAGTTCTTCTGCAGCCGACGTCGATGACGGTTCGGGATTTTTGAACCTAGGCGTCGGGATCGCGAAGTCACTGTGTTTGTGCAGTTTGACGATTTTGCGAGTTTAATGGACTTTCGAATAATGGCTTAGCGAGTTTTGAGGATTTTGCTGTCGTGTTTAACCACGTTTTTCGTTGTATCCGGAATTTGAATTTTTCGCTTGCTGCACGGGTTAAGCCCAACGCAACTTGCCTTTGCACGATTTAGATGAAGAAGAAGAAGTTACATACAGTACTGTGAAAGACATTATAAATTGGTAGGCTACGATACCCTAATATAACTACTCCAGAATATTTCTTAATCGTGAAGGCAACATATAAGCAAATAATATTTAATAATCAGTTGTATTATTTACCCACACACTATTGTATTCGGAATTAATATTCATTCATAATTTAAGAGACTTTTGTAAATTAATCCATTCTCACCTATTAATAACACTCAGGGATCATCTAAAGGCATATATTTTAACGGCCGCCCTGAGTGACATGCGCCCAGTAAAGTTGGTAACAATGGATGGGAAGTAGTTCCGTATCTTAACGTAGAATGAAAAGTGTTAGGTAACCATTTATAATAACTAGAATTATTTATTTTGCTTGCTGTTTTTTAAATGCGCCGAAGTGAAAAAATTGAGCATATTTATAGCTCTAATAATTTCCCAGTTTCGATTGACCTACGCATGAATAAAGTGATGAGTCCCATGATAATATAAATCTGACATAAGGCGAAATAATACATAACGTGCTTGCAAGTATATCTTAAGGTGGGCTTTCAAAAGTGCTCATTTTACCGTGAACAGCCTATATTTCCATTCGACTCCATAACGAATATGCGTATGAATGAATCAAAACATTTATTTATTGTTAATATCACCACCATCATTATTATACGGATATCTGTGAGGCTTGGTCGTTACCAACAAAGCAGTATTTTAAAATTGTAGGAGCAAAACTACTGTTAAAAAAAATTGGGAACTAGTCAGTCAAGTAATACGAGAAACAAACATTAAAAAAAATACACTGTGCGTATAAATTTCAGCAAAATTCAACGAGTACATTGAGAACTAACTATTTACGTGAGAAGGGCAATGCGCCACTCACAAGCCAAACTCTTAATAATTGTATACAATTAATGTGATACGCAATATTAATTGTAAATTGTACGTCGGGACGAGATAAATTACCTCTAACTATGTGTACCTTATGCCACGTAGAAAATCACACATGTTGATAGTTGATTGAATTTAGTCCGTGTCTCAATTGGCCCAGAGAGCTCTCTCTCTCTCGTGCTCTCGCTCTCGCGGCCACGTCATTATGACTTCAGAGAGGACGCTCTCTGGTCGCCTCAGTTCGTCGGAGAGAGTGCGAACGAGCGAGAGAGAGAGAGAGCACGAAGTAGTGTACTCGCTGGCGCTCTCTCGCAGGCGCCATATTTGTTTACATTATTACCATGATTTAATAAGGTTTAATAAGATTTAATAAGCCGAAACCTCCTCGCATTTTACCTCTAAGAGAATAATTTCAACTGTTTTAAAAAACTAAATAACTTATGTAACACGTATTTGTAAAAATATAAATACGGATTTCTGACAAAGTCTCGTTTTTTTTTTTTTTTTTTTTTTTTTTTTTCAACATGACGGTAATATGTAAAACAAAAATAATAATATTTCATGCGCTAGTAATTATTCTGATAGTGTTATAATTTTTTGTGAAATATTTTGAACACATATAAGAAATTTTCAATAGCTATGATTACGATTTTAGCTTAACATGATTTCCCGCCTCTCGGCTTCATCTGTCTGCATGACGTCGGAGAGAAACGAGAGAGTGGTTGTCTCAATTCCACAGAGCGAGAGCGTGAGAGAGCGCGAAGCAGAGCTCTCGCCAGGTTGTGCGAAAGGGTGCTCTCTCGAAAGAGCATTCTTTAAACTGAGACCCGGCCTAGGTATTTTGTTGACAGTCTAATTTTTTTTGTCCAACATAGAGGTTTTGTTAGTTCAAGCACGTTATTTTGTTACTTGAACGAAATGAATTTTGAACATCAAAGTTTTGTTTATTCAACAAAGTATTTAATTGGGTCAACTGAATGTATTTTTGGCCCTATACAAACAAATATTTTGTTAGCTGTTCTGTCAGTGAGAAGTTTCCTTATTTGAAGGCTGTTCGCGATAAAATCAGCATTTTCGAAAGTCCTGCTTAAGATCTACTTGTATTGACGTTGTGTATTCTTCCACCTTATGTACAAAATTAACATTGCCACAGGCCTCATCACTTTATTCATGCGTCTTTCATGTGAAACTGTAAAATTATTATAAAATTAAATACTTTATAAATTTACTCATTTTTACATTATGATGCATAAAAATCAGGAAGCGAGAGAAATAATTTAAGCTATCGCGATTGTTTCCTAACACTTTTTATTTGCGGTTAAGATATGGAACTACTTTCCCTCCATCGTTACCAACTTTACTGGGCGCATGTCACTCAGTGCGCCCGTTAAAATCTATGTCACGCAGGAGCAGTGACTTTTTTCTAAGGTTGATTTCAAAAGTGCTCACTTTATCGTGAACAGCCTTGAACTGTTTGTGAACCTGATTGTGAGCAGGGCTGTCCAGGTAATTGAAATTCTGTTGGTATGGAATACCAGCAACTTCGACGATGGTTTGCAGTATGTAAAATAACTGCCAGTTGGCTAATGTTTGATGTTAATTTTCTTGCTATGGATTTCTCCCAGGTCGTTGCACTTTAATTATGCAGTTCTGCCTGCATACATTACATTTGACTAGAAAACCATAGCTCGGTTCACCCGTTTCCTTACAGGTTAATGCCCTTACGTGGGGCATACGTAAACTAAATCTCTCTCCAAGTTTTCCCCCACACAGGTATTTCGTACAATATGATCTGCGTTATGGTAATACAGTCAACACTGGAAGTTAAATATTCTAAAATAGTTAAACATAAATAACTTACTAATAAATGAAATAGTTCAGTTATACTTCATAAAATACGTGTCTTCACAAAGTTGTAATTTTTATAAAGATGCTACGTAAATATTCCTGACACACGAATTATTATGCACAGTACACGAGATACTGTATTTTAATCTCCAGTAGCAACGATCCAGACACTACCTCAAATAGTACATTGATACCACTTTCAGACATTTGGAAGGAGTGTGCTTTTCAAGAAGCCGGCAGCAGTGCGCAAACACATTCACTGCAAGTATTATAATTAACATTCTTATGCACCGGTGTTATTCCTTTACCTTCATGACAGACTCATAAATAACGTAGGTCTATGATACTTTTAAAGACACGTATTTTCCCCATTGTGGCAAACGTAAGGTATTTCGGAACACAGTTCCACCGACGCGACGCGACGCGACGTGGAGGAAAGAACTTAAGGTTCACGAACACATTCTTTTGTGAGTTAAAATGACTATAACTTCATCTGTATATTTAATCTTTTACATACTATGATTTAATATTAATTTTCAGGTATGGAGATACCATTTCGATTGACAGTCATCTAGATATGTCGCCAAACAGTCGAATGCGATAAATTTGAAACATTTCGCCAGAGTGTAATTTCGAAGAAACAGGCTGCAGCACAGTACCACGTACCCAGAAAGCTACTTCAAATTGACCTTTTTTTTGTACCAGCGCAGTGACACAGCAACAGTTTTGTAATGCTGCTGAAGACAGTCGCACAAGTGAGAGGTAACAGTGCTATTTTATGGTAAATCGCCATTCTGCTTTTCGGCCTTGAACGTAGAGGTACAACATCCTATGAGGGGCTACCAGAATGACGCAACAATCGTATTCATTTGTACTAAAAGTTAATGTCTTGAACTTCTGTTACAGCATTTAATTACCCATGTATTCTTGTCTTAGTATAGTTGAAATACTTTTTGCTACCGCGTTATGAGTTCATTATAAAGACTCCTCACAGCTTTGCTGAAACCAGTTCTACCTGTTAGTATACCGGTAAGCAATAAATGCCCTATCTTCTCCCACAGGATTACTGGCGACGTGTCAAAGGAAGAAGATAGTGTGTTCGTACGCCAGCAGTGGCTAATGTCTTATCTGGGCGAAGAATTGTTGATATAGTATATCTGTTCACGCAAATTCAGAATGAGTAACATCATGGAGGCACGGATTGTTCATTTATGGACATGGATTTTGTGAAAGAGAAAGTAGATGGATTTTACTGCGCATGGATTTTTTTAAATGCAGAGTGTGTAATATTGTTTCTGAAATAATGTCCGAAAATCGAGAAAATAAAGACACGTACATGCCAATAAACGAAACTGTTGTACGCGGTATACTAGCGACAGGAGGCGGATATTCTCAACTGAGAGAAAATTTTCTGCTGGGGTTGATATGCACTGCACGAGTAACAAAACTTTCTTAAGGCACATGAAGAAGGTTTCGGAAGCCATTGCCATTCGGGATGGGAACGTAGATAGCGATTGAGTTACGGTGTGTACAGTGATGGGCAATGGAGTGTGGTGTAAGCGCAGATACAAAACTAATTACAACTCTCTATCGGGCGTGGTAAGTTAAGTTACATATAAATGTACTACAGTTTTCCTACAGTATCTTCTACAGAATTTATTGTATTTTTGTATGTATCATTTTTGCTTCCAGGCACCCACTGTTGGTTTTAAGACATGGAAGGTGTTATATATAGGTGTTAGAAATCTCTACTGTTCTATCTGTGCGTCATGTCAAAATGCAAAGCAAGCATCACCAAGCCACACGTGTTTTCTTGACTGGAAAAAAAGTGTGGCTAGCATGGAAGCAGATAATATAGCGGATGGTTTCCTTCAAAGCGAAAAATTACTTGGCCTTAAATTCAACAAACTTATCGGTGAGATACTTACTGTTTGTGGAATAGTTGACTTCGTTAATACACTTGTGTATTAGCTGTGACTATATTAGTAAACATATTTATTTAACATGCTTTTTTGTAGACTAATTCTGTACAAATGTTGACAGGTGATGGAGATAGCTCTGTACATAGGAAACTACTTGAGACAATGCTTTATGGTCCTAATCTGATGGTGGAAAAGGTGGAATACAAGAATCACGTTCTTCGCAACTACTGCCATAAGCTAACCGATCTTACCAAAAACACAAAGTTCCCGATGACCTCCAGAAATCTTTTGCAGCAGCTGTAGATAAGGCAAATGAACCACTGAACACACGGATATGTATGCTGAAAGCAGATGTAGAAAACTCACATCTGCACGTATTCGGTGACCATGAGCATTGCGATATATATTTCTGCAATGGTAACAAAGAGGGAAAAATAAACCACGTTCCTGAGCTCTAATCATGTAGTCTACTCCAAGAAATAATGGATATTATTGTTAGAATTGTTTCCAGGCATGTTTCAAGTCTCATAGCAGACCAGAACAACAATTTGTCGGAATTATCCAATAGTGTGGGTAAACAAACATGTTGCAGGAAAGCGCATAAACTATGTTCTTAGAAAACAGTACAAAACGCGTTGTTCTGCTGCTGCTGTATCATTCAACAACGTGGGTGAATATATGAGAGTAGTCCATAAAACAATGATGGGTGGTAACAGTCCAGGTGAGAGCACTGTAAGAAAGATGTTATGGCAGCCATTAAGTGTTTTGTGCCAAATGTTTTATGCGGTGTGTTCAAAATAATGGAAATGTTCTTACAAAACATTTGTGCCATGTCTAATTATTTTGCGTACACCACAAAAAAAATAAATAAATTCGGCGCGGTGACCTGCCCTATAAAATATTTGTTATTGTACAGTACTAAATTGAATGGAGGCAAATTAAAAAAAAGAAAAAAAACTAACACACGCATGTTTTTCTCGTTTATGTTCTAGGAATGTACACAAAAAAATTCGTCGACCAGCAGAAACGAGCAAGCGAAAAGAGGAAACATCAAATGTTGCACAAAACCAAGAAACAAGTGAAAGCGATTAAAAAAAAAAAAAAACTCTACGCTGCAGATGAGCACTATGGTTTGGTACAGACAGAACAAGATGAACCAGAGTGTGCAATAACAGCATTAGAGCTTGACGAAAAATGAAATAATTTTCTCGCTGGCCTCGTGCGGACTGAAGAAGAGAGAGATCAGCTACAGGGAATGACTGCTGCAATGAAGCTGTCGCCTGAGGAATACAGAGAGGAGGAAGTTACTAACTGCTTCAAATTTTTGCAAGGTATGTAAAATGAGGGCAACGACGTCTTGCAAAAAACTTGGTTCACTCCATATTGTATGGTAACTTTAGTACAAAAGGCACACAGTACGGCATTGCTAACGAACCTGTAGCAAAGCGCAAAATGGCTGAGGAACAGGGAATAATGGCATTAGAACACGGCTTATTCGTATATTCTGAGTATCATTTTCTTGGTGCAACTCCAGTTAGTTACATTTTTTAAGAACTACTTTTCTATTATTTATGTAATCCGATTAAATTAGTTTGTATACACTCGCGTAAAATTATGTCATTATAGACGGTTTGGTGGGTGGAGATGTCATCTTAGTATGGCGCCCTCTTTCGGCAGATAAGTACGGAAGTCCGAAAGAACCTGTCGATAATGGCCAGGTACACATGTTCAGCAGTATGTGTGTTATGGATAGCACTTTTGTATTGCCAAGTAAAACTAGCACTTAGCCAAACAAGAATTTGTGTAGTATTTTTTTATAATATTTGTGCTATATTTTTACTATAATTATTACTTATTTACTGATTTCAGATGAGTTACTGCGCAGTTGTGAACGGGAAACCACTACTAAGACGTGATTCTAATTATTATTATTATCAAGTGCAAGGGCAGTTGCACATAACTGGCAGAAAGTATTGTTACTTTGTGGTCTACACTTCCCGTTGTATGACGCATAAAGTCATCGAAAAGGATGACGATTTCTGGAGTGACAGAAAGGCACAATCTTTGTGCAGGTAGATTTCTCATAATTGCACACACAAAGTAACATTTGTAGTTCATACTATGGTGTTACCTAGATACAGCTCACAGCAGTCTTAATTTTCCTAATTCATCATTAACAGCTATTGGATTTTTTGTCCGAGAGCCCACACCTCGTATTGGCGTGTAGGAAAATGCCAGGCAGAATGCGATTTGGACTACTTAATAGGTAAAGGTACTTGTGTGAGTTTGACCTGAGCGAGTGTAAAATAACTGAACATACCTTCATTACAACTAGTTTAAAAATGTGTATAATTCAAAGAGAGATAAAATACAAATAAATATAAATGCCGTTTCAAGTTTCGACATCACCAGAAGTAACAAATGTAGGTAAATGTTCCAACGATGATACGGAAGTTGCCATATTGCAGAAACCGTATTGGACTCCAGCCTTACTTTATCGTAGCCTGTAGCCGACAGATTACAGTCGCTAAGGCAATGCTCCCACGCGTTTCACACCAATTCCTGACGAGTCACAACATGTCACTTTTTTTATCTCCTGAGATAATATTTCCACGTCTCGGAAAATTCTAAACTTCTAAATTGCATTGGGGGTAGGGGGGAGGGGTTCCTTCGTAACGAGTGATTTCGATAAACACACCCGCACACACACATGCACGTAATGATGCAAATATGTGTTCTTATCGCTAGCTTTGTTCGACTAGTGTCTGACGGTTATTAACATGTACCATAAAAATAACACCTACACGGAAAATTGTTTACAATTACTTTATACGTAATTACAATATATTTGCAATTAATGTATACACATAAGAGAATATTTTATGTTTTTTTCTACCTAAAGGTTCTACACAGAATGTCTGCTTGAACTAGTAGACCCCCAGTTTTCGAAGAGGTTCGTCAAGGCGGATATAAAGGACCCCATCTACATAACAACAGCCCAACAAAAAGCCAAATCAGCAACAAGAAAGAGGCCTGATACATGAAGAACGCTTGTAAAAAAAAACATTTAGCTGCAACAGTTAATTGAAAGAATGTTCCATAATACTGTTAACCACACTCATAAATATCGTTTTGTATAGGCTAACTTTTATTTACTCAAGGAAAATTATGAGAAACTACATATAAATTAATTTGATCTTAAACGTAATTTTCTATGTAGGGTTGATTCGAAATTCGTGTTAAAACGCACTTTGGCTGGTAGTAAATGGCCAGTGGAACAACACATCTAAAAACATGGTGTCGGAAACGTATCGTCACGTTGCTACCATGCAGGACGTGAAAGTAAGTTTACCTTCGCTTCCTCCGCAAAACACTGTTTGAACTCATGGAAGAGGTACTTGTGGGTATCCGCCGCCACATGTGGTTCCAACATGATGGTGCACTGGCGGGGCGCGAGTCTCTCAGCGACACATTTGGGCATCTTTGGATTGGACGGGGCTGGCCGGTACAACGCTCCGCTGATCTCACCTCTCACCAAGATAAGAGTTTTATCTCTGGGGCTACATGAAGTGGCTGGTGTACGAGACTCCCGTGGATTTATTTAGGGGCCTCACCGCGCTCATCCATGTCGCTGCCGCTCACGTTCAGGCTCCTCAAAACGTCCCAATGGCGACTGAAGACAGCATGCTCAGTCGTTGTCGATTGTGCATCCGTGAAGGTGGCCACCATTTGGAACATTTTCTTGAACTCTGTGACAAACTACTCTAAGGCATTAATTGCAAGGTCAGCGCATATCACGTTTATTGCGGGTAGCCTACCTACATACTTTGACGCCCTGTAGCAACGTAAGGACTTGTTTCCGACTTCATGTTTGTCAGCAAATTGTTGCTCCACTGGCCATGTACTACCAATCCTAGTGTGTTGTAATACGAAAGTTTAATCACTCTTCATAGCTAGAGACCTGCAAAATTCGCGTTATTATTTGTTAACATGCTAGACTTCAACGGCCTGTACCTAGTTGAGCGCAACTCGTGACTCCATTGGCTGCTTGTGTTCATAAGGCGTCATCAGCACGTGTGGCCGCTTTACTGGAGATTGGTTGACTAACTGTTGGACCTTTACGGTTGGCTCAAAGCAACATTGATGTGTGTCACACATGTTGTCGGCCAATGGCGGAGGTCAGACTAAAATACAACATCCTGGAGTTTAGTCTGCTGGTGCGAAATAACGCGAAATTTGCACGTCCCTATGTATAACATTGTAGAAATCGAACATTTGAAAACTAAACTAAAAAAAAAAAAACCCCACAGTGTGATTTATTGTCTCCTGCACATTTACAATTACGTACATGTCCACTAATGCCCAGACATTACAAATTATATATATATATATAGGCCTAGGTGTGAAGAACTGAGTTTTAGCTCTGTAACATTGGGGTTGTGTCCCAAACCACCACTTTTCTTACCAAAATGGACTCGCGACTGTTACGTAAACAATAATAATCGCTAAAACAATTAGTGTCAAGGTAGTCTCCAAACCTGTGCAGTTTTGTTGCAGATATTGGCTGGCATGTTCGCGGCTGTTCACAGTTCGCCTAGTACCAATGTCATTCCCGGAGGGGTCGTCGGGGATTTTCTCGTGTGGAAAACTTGGTAGCCATTTCCGCTGGCCGGGGGATTTCTAGAAGTACTTTTTTTTCTTCTAACCATTATATTGCGTCGCTTGCTCTCCAGGCTGTAGTGTCAGGGTACATCAGCTCTGGTTGCCTCATCGTAACCGTGGAACTAGTGTTTTTCTATCGGACATGTCTAAAGTGGGAACAATAACTGGGCGTTACTCTTTTTAATCAACTTTGCTTGGCCAGTATGGTTCCATTGTAAGTGTAAGAATCCCTAACAATGGGCCAAATATTAAATTATTAGTTAAATATTATTTTTAAAACTCATTTTTTACGTAGTTCCAAATCAGCGTAGCGGTAGTAATACTGGCCAAGTTATATAACTTCTTAATACATATAGTAGACACTTAAATAATTTCAATTTTTTTTATTTTTTTTTTTTTTTATTTTATGCAGCCAACTGGAAACTGTATATATATATTTGAAACCTGAGTTAGCACAAACAGCATATACACTATAAATGGTAGAGAGCACTTTGTGTCAGTTCTTACAAGGAAGATTCATTATAAATTCTATATTTTATGGTAACACTAAGGCTTAATTTTTAATTGTGTTGAAATATACTACATACATTGCGTCTATTCGGATGAAGATGTTCGTGTAAAAAATTTCCTCTGCACTTTCCGGGAATAGCCTAAAATTTATTTAGCATAATACAAGTTCTTGAAAACATGGCGTGCCACTTCTTATCACTCTGTTGACTGTTCGCGCAAACACTCAAGGTACTGGGGATGGAAACGACACATCTCCACAAATATATGTCCAGTTGTAGAGGGAAACGTATGAATTCTTGTGTTTTTATAAAAGTGTTTGCAGAATAATTATTACGCCAACAACGTTCAGGTTGCAACATACTGTAGATCGTGATGAGATGCAAGTCTAACGTATGGCTGTATGTTCTATTTATGTTAGATTACTGTAATACACTGTGCAAAAAACTTAAAAAAAGCTTCATTTCCAGAATTTTTTCTTACAGAAATAAAACGATTTTTATACATATGATATACAACAGCCCATTCTTCAACATTCTAAAACACACTGCCGAAAACTGCATAATTTTAACTTACTTCACTCCCCCAAAAAACATCACTAACTGTACATATGTTTTCCACTCTTCAGCATAACTTACCCAGCCCCCTTAAGCAGCAAGAGAAAAGTACAAAGATACGGGCATAGTTTAATCTGTGGTCTTTCATCGCGTGTTTCAAGCGTATTGGATATTGACTGCAGTGTGCAGGTCTTGTACGGGACATGTGCGTTTGTGGCTTGACTTAAGAGTTCGTTATAATTGATATCTTTAGTACAAGACAAGACGAAATAGTCAATCAGCGCACAGTGACAATTGTTGTTGGCGGGAAACTGTATTTACGATTTAGGTTGTGTAATGTCGTGAAATCGTATCCAATTAATTATTTTAATCGCGAGACTCTATTCTCTTAATTTAAAGAACATTTCATGGTAATGTTTTATTTCCTGGAAGATGTTATTGAATTCGTTTCAAGTGACGTTTTCAGATTTACCGACGTAAATGCCCAATGTTGGATTCAGCGTCCCCTTCTGTAAGATAACACGAGATTTTCAAAACGATTACGCAAGCAGTAACCATAAATAATTAAATATATGTAAATAATCTTCACTCTCGTCCATTTTTTCTAGGTTATGTCGGTTGCTTTCGTTTCGTACGATTCTGATTGGCTAGACTTAACAGTCGCTAGATTAATCATAAACTGCACAACTTATAACTCGTTAAGTACACAGAAAATAAGTACAACCCTTAATTCTTCAGTCTTTAATCGTAAACCCACCCTAAAGACTTGTGACATATTTAGGAAACAACCAAATAAGTTAGACATGGGGATATTTTCCAAAGGTTTGATTCAAAAATAGGGTGTGGCTGTGTTGGGAATACGGCCGTTTGTTTTGCGTGAATATGTCTACGTTGACGCGCTCGGACACCTTCATGTTTATTATACGTTCCCGGCACCGCTTCACTCGATCATGTGGGGTTTTATGGGTGTCACTGGATTGCTTTTCAGATACTCTTTCCAACCGTATACGATTTCTGTATTTCAACTGAGCTTTTTGATGAATATATGCGCCGAAATAGTGTGAAGTTTTCTTAATTTTTTACAGTCAACACATGCAATTTCACCATAACCACGCCACACACATGTTTTTATACTCTCAATCGATTGATCTTGACGAGAGCTGTCGAATTAAACCTAAACGAGCGTCGTAGCTTCTTCTAGTCAAAAGTTATACTATGCGGTAGTTATGAGACGCGGCGAAACGGATCTCAAAATTGCCCCCTTCCCTCCCCCGCATCACTCAGCCTGGCTCGATGCTTCGCAGTCCTCACGCAACGTAACATATTCTTTAATCCTTTGGCAATCGAGTGGTGTAATTGAATTTTGAATGTAGACGATAGACTCGGAGCTGCAATGCCAAACTCTATCACCCAATTTCGTTATCATCGGTTGCAAACTTAAAGACGTATTCACGTCAGAAGCACAGGAACGTGCACAATTCTAGGGCGGGCGTTCGGCAGAAGTCTGGAAAGACGAGCGGGAGTCGGTTCCCTGGACCGGGTCTGTTTGGCTGCGGCATCCTCTGCAGGCGAACGCCGTCCTCGGTGCCAAACTACGATTGTAATTCTGCGCCTCCCGCACGCCGGTCCTTCCGCCACTAATTAGCGAAACAATACCCTTCGTTAATGGGGAAAGTGCGCCTGTTCGGTATGAACAACGAGCAGGCTTCCTTTTACCTCCGCCAACTTAACCGGCGGATCGCGAACGCAGATACATGTGCCGACGACACTTCTCGCCGTGAGAGACGCCGGGGCTTGAAATCGGATCACGCGATCCTCTTTGATCTCGTTCGCAAGACGCTGCTTCAAGTAACGAGTCGAGCAACCTTGACTAAAGGCTGTTCACGATGAAGTGAGCACTTTCGAAGTCAACCTTAGAAGAAAAAAAAGTCACTGCTCTTAAAGGTTGTTCACGATAAAGTGAGCATTTTTTTTTAAAATCAACCTTAGAAAAAAAATCACTGTCCCTGCCTGCATATATTTTAACGGGGGCACAAAGACTTACACCCAGTAAAATTGGTAATGATGGATGGAAAATATTTCCATATCTTAAGGTCATATTAAAAGTGTTAGGTAACCATTTGTGATAACTTAAATTATTTCTATCGCTTTCTGATTTATTTAATGCGTCGAAGTGTAAAAATTATCAGATTTTAAAAATATATACTTTTCTAATAATTTTACAGTTTCACTTGACCGACGCATGAAGAAAGCGATGAGCCCATGGCAGTGGCAGTTTTATACAAGGCGGAAGAACACACAACGTGCATACAAGTAGATCTTAAGCAGGGCTTTCGAAAGTGCTCATTTTACCGTGAACAGACAATACAACTAAATACGTGCGTTTCTCTCCGCAAAAGGGATTCCTCATATGTACAAACAAAACTGTAATAATTCGAAATTATATAATCCCTTTATTTTTACATTAGTTCTCTACTTTAGGTCTAGCAATGAAAACTTAATTTTTGTGTGTACGTGAGTGATTAAAGAATCGACAGATATCTGACATTCCACAAAGTAACACGTGATTACTCGACTATACTAGCAGTATAATCCATTCACAGTTATTTCGCACTTTTATGAAGCCCTGCCAAAATTCTACTTCCAGGATATTCCTTCGCCTCGAGCAAACTAAGCTTAAATAAGTCTCGAAAATTTCTCCTAAGGACATCGCACCGGATTCAGTTGACTGACTCTGTTGTAATAGTATTTTTGAATGAGAACTATTTATTACCAGGCATTACCTACACACCTATTTTATTCATAATATTATTAATTATAAATGACAGCTGTTGTATTTTATAGATAAACTACAAGAGTTACTCGACCGAGGTT